>CM045919.1:13022696-13070161 GCA_025169955.1 Salix arbutifolia | reverse complement strand
GAACTGGGAGATTGGTACTTGAACGCCTCCTTGTTTCTTCCTTTTCAAGAACTCATCTCTCTCGTCTAGTGGGATAATCAGATAGCTGGGTGGGTTGAGAACAAAGGTTTGCTTTTCAATTGAATATTATCTGTGTTTGCTATATTTTTAGTGGATATATAATCTGAAGAAATAAAACAGATTCTTTAAACAACAAATAAAATTACAGATGATTTTTTGTTTTTATTCTAATTACTTGCATTATTAATATAATTAGTGGTTTGATTTAAACTTTTTCAGTACCTCAAATAGCTCCTCCTCTTTAATCAAATATTATTATGTTGATGTCGTGATGCTACCATTTCATTACCATAATTATATTACTCCAATAATATCCATTCAGGGCTTAATTAATTTATATATTTATTTTTACAGGTGTTTATCAACCATTTAAAATGAGCAAGCTGGAGCACCTTGACTTGGAATATAATCGTCTCGATAACAGTATTCTATCGTATATGGATGGGCTTTCATCTCTTAAAGCACTATCTCTAGGTTACAATAGACCGGAGGGGTTAGTAGATTTGAAAGGTTAATATATATATATATATATATATATATACTTATCATTTTCTTCATTAAATTCAATTATGTTTTGTAGTGAATGAATTAATATTATTATTATGTATATCAAGAATGTTCGAGCAACTTGGAGACCTTGCAGTTGAGCGGCAACAATAGTACCAAAGTGGTATCCTCAGGAGGTAAGTGATGATGATGATTCATATGTCCATTAATAATTATTATTAATTTTTTTTTCTCTTGGAAAACCTTTGTGTATGTTTCTTCTATAACTTGCAGGCCTGACCAGCATGAGTACTCTTTTCCTAAATAATATCACATCCTTTGGAAGTAGATTTCAGACGTTACTACAATCATTAGGAGCATTACCAAACCTCACGGAACTTGGTCTAGGCTACAACGATTTAAGAGGAAGAATATTAGGTGACGGTAAGTTATTAGCTTTGAGTGATATTCTTTGTTTAAATGATAAAAACTCAATTTAAAAAAAAAAACATATTTTTTTCTTTCTAATAGAGTTGTGAAATTTGAGCTCGCTAGAAGAGTTGAATCTGGACGGTTGTTCTCTAGATGAAAACTCCCTTCAAAGTCTCGGAGCACTGCCTTCTCTAAAAATTCTATCTTTACAAGGACTAGGCGGCGTTGTACCTTTCCATGGTAAATTAACAAATCTCAACTTCCTTCTACAACTAGATGTGTCTTTATAGAATTCCTTTGTTATGTTTTCAAAATTCTCAAATCTATTAGAATTTAAATTCATAACATTTTAGCAGAATATGACATTTTTTAAACAAAACAAAATATGAAAAAATAACAATATTGTAAAAAAAAAATTAAACAATATCCTTGATGAGATTATAATATTTTAAACTTGATTTTTTTTTTTAATATGAATTTGATAAATAAAAAACAGAACTAATTATGAGTCAAGTAAATTGACCAATCAAACATAATTAATTTCAAATTTAGAAATCCTTATTATTATTCAATAAGTTGGTTCTTCATGAATATAATTGATTGTAGCAGGCTTTCTTAACCTCAAGAACTTAGAGCTCTTGGATATAAGTGTCTCTACTCTCAATAGTAGCAGCATCTTCCAAAGCATCGAAATGATGATCTCTCTCAAAACTTTATATTTCAGTAGTTGCAATTTCAATGGCCAATTACCTACCTCCCAAGGTAATTTAAGGTTGATGACTCTTACTTATCAGTTACTACAATCATTAGGATCAATTTTTCAGTTACAATCATTGGATCTTGGCCACAACAAATTTCATTTAACTTTTTTTAACACAAATTTCACATATTAAAAATGTTAGTGTTTTAAAATATTAACAAATATCAATTCCATTGTTACTTATCATTGACCATAATGATTCGAATTCCTCCGTTATGTTTTCACTGCCTATTAAACAAGTTTTAAATAATTCCCAAATCCATTTGATTTTAAAAAAAAAACAAAAAACAAAGAGACAACTAAATTTCAAATTTAGAAATTAACAGCATTGAAATCCTTATTATTCAATAAGTTGCTTCTTGTTAACTCTTTCATTTTCTGTATAATTAATTGTTTCTTCGTGATTGTGGCAGGCTTTGTTAACCTCAAGAACTTTGAACTCTTGGATATGAGTGGCTCTACTCTCAATAGCAGCAGCATCTTCCAAGCCATCGGAATGATGACCTCTCTCAAAACTTTATACTTGAAGGGTTGTAGTTTAAATAGCCAATTACCTATCTCCCAAGGTAATTTAAGGTTGATTACTCTTACTTATCAGTTACTACAATCATTAGGATCAATTTTTCAATTACAATCATTGGATCTTGGCCACAACAAATTTCATTTAACTTTTTTTTTAAAACAAATTTCACATATTAAAAATGTTAGTGTTTTAAAATATTAACAAATATCAACTCCACTATTACTTATCATTGACCATAATGATTAGAATTCCTTTCTTATGTTTTCACTGCCTATTAAACAAGTTTTGAATAATTCTCAAATCCATTTGCTATTCTTAAAAAAAAAACAAAGAGACAATTAAATTTCAAATTTAGAAATTAACTGCATTGAAATCCTTATTATTCAATAAGTTGTTTCTTGTTAACTCTTTCATTTTCTTTATAATTAATTGCTTATTCATGATTGTGGCAAACTTTGTTAACCTCAAGAACTTGGAGCTCTTGGATATGAGTGGCTCTACTCTCAATAGCAGCAATATCTTCTAAACCATCGGAACGATGACCTCTCTCAAAACTTTAGGGTTGCAAGGTTGTAGTTTAAATGGCCAATTACCTACAGCCTAAGGTAATTTAAGGTTAATGACTCTTACTCTCTCTTTCTCTCTATATACAATATGAGTTTAAGTTTTCCTAAATTTTAATTTGAGCAAGCCTATATGACTTAAATCCTCTCTAAGAGCTAGATATCAGGTCCAATGATCTGACATCCCTTCAACAACTAGATCTCTCTTCCAATCACTTGAAAATCCCTATTTCATTGAGCCCATTATACAACCTTTCAAAACTCAAGTATTTTTATTTTCTTGGCAACGAAATATACGCAAAAGAAGATGATCATAATCTGACCCCAAAGTTCCAGTTAGAATCCTTCTATGTGAGCAGTCATGGACTAGTTGCAGGAGCATTTCCTAAATTCCTTTACCATCAGTTCAACCTACAATCTTTGTATCTTACAAACATCCAAATAAAAGGAGAGTTCCCAAGTTGGCTGATAGAGAACAACACATACCTAAAAGATCTTTATTTAGAAAACTGCTCTTTTTCGGGTCCGTTCTTACTGCCAAGGAGTTCTCATGAGAATTTGTCAATCCTAAGTATATCCATGAATCATTTCCAAGGCCAAATTCCTGCAGAAATTGGAGCTTATTTGCCAGGGTTACAAATTTTATTGATGTTTGATAATGGCTTTAATGGAAGCATCCCTTCCTCGTTGGGTAGCATGAGCTTTCTGCGACTGTTAGACATGTCCAACAATTTTTTGACGGAAATAATACTTTCAAATAACAACTTGCAAGGGAAGATCCCTGGATGGTTATGGATATGGAATATGTCTTCTCTTGAGTTCTTGGACTTATCAGGGAACAACCTCTCTGGTCCTTTACCATCGAGATTCGGTGCTTCTTCAAAATTAAGATATGTACATTTGTCTAGAAATAAGTTGCAAGGACCGATCACAACAAAATTCTACGACTCCTCTAGGCTAGTGGCATTAGATCTTTCCCATAATAATTTAACTGGTACAATTCCAGAATGGAGTGGTAGGCTATCTAACTTGAGATTTCTACTATTGAGTCACAACAATCTTCAAGGTGAGATCCCAGTTCAATTATGCAAGTTGAAGCAATTAACCCTCGTTGATCTATCTCACAATTATCTTTCTGGTAATATCCTCTCTTGGATGATATAATTTGCCTCAACACAACAATCCTTCAAGTTTACAATGAAGAATGTAACCCTTCTTTATAGAGGCAGCACTATCCAGTACTTTACTGGAATTCATTTATCATGCAACAACTTCACAGGAGAGATTCCTCCTGAGATTGGAAACCTGAGCAAGATCAAGGTATTGAACCTCAACAGTTTGATTGGGCCAATTCCACCAACATTTTCAAGGTTAAAGGAAATAGAGAGCTTGGATCTTTCATACAACAAATTGGAAGGAGAAATCCAACCTCAACTTACAAGACTATATTCTCTAGCTATTTTTAGTGTGGCACACAATAATTTGTCTGGCAAGACACCTTCGAGAGTTGCACAGTTCGCTACCTTTGGAGATAGCTCTTATGAGGATAACCCTTTTCTCTATGGAGAACCGCTAACCAAAGCTTGAGATGCGGATATGCCATCATCACCAACATCAACACCAACTTCAACTAACAATAAAGATGAAGGTGGTTTCATGGACATGGAGGTTTTCTATGTGAGCTTCAGGGTTGCATACATCATGGTGTTGTTGGTCATATGGGCAATTATGTACATAAATCCATATTGGCGACAAGCTTGGTTTCACTTCATTGAAGTTAGCATCACCAATTGCTATTATTTTATGGTGGAAAATCTTCTAATTAGATCCAACTTTGGATTTTCATCCTTTTATCTTGATGGTACTAAGCCTTGGTGCATCTTTTTGTATTTTAGTTTCAAGATTTAAATAAGTTTAAAAACACACTCAAGTGATATTGTATTAATTTTCATTTGTGTTTTGTTGATCTTTTTAGCTTTTGTGTTAAATTTAGCTTCATTGCTTAATTTAATTAAAAAACAAATTCACCACACAAATATCATTGTTAAAAGTAGACTCATGTACAATAACTTTGACAATTTACAACAAATCTCTCTCATCAGCTCCTACAAATGAACTATCTCTGTAAACACCAAATTCCAATTTCTTAATAATCACAATCACATTACGAAGACAATGGCTTATCAAGTACAAATAGATTTTATACAAGAAACCTAATGAATTAATTGAATTAACTTGTAAACACACAAATTACAATAAGACATGCCAAGTGTCTGATACAATAAACATAAAAATCACCTAACAGCAGAGCAAGGCCATGTGAACTTCATGGTGTCTTGTCCAGCAAGTTTATTATAGATATGAAAAGGTACAACATAGTTTCCATTCTCAAATTTCAATTTTCCACAACAAGATGTATATTCTAGTGACTGTATTAGGAAGACCAAATACTCATAAAAAATGGAACTAATAAGTTCCACCAGAAGCTTCCTCTTTATCTTCCTCTGCTGAATTCATCAAATAATACGGCTTTATCTTTGTACCTTTCTTTTCTCGGTACCTAATATTTCTCGAAGTGATAACTGATCTAAAGGCAAAGATGTCCTAAAACAATTTCAGCAATTAAGCTTACATGATATATTCACATACTAAGCACCTTACCAGTTCCCACTACAGTTGCTTAATTTCCCACCTCGATTACCAGTTTTGTAAAATATGATCTGAAAGACATGGTGTCTTGTACAGTCATAAATCTCATTCTCAACATTGAATAGTTAGACCATGTTTAGATGTGCGAATCGTTCGTGCAGATCGAGCTATATTAGTCTAGCACTTTAGTATTTGAAGATGTTGCTAGCAATTGCTTTGCACATGGATCCTAGCAGCCAGATTTTAACCAGATTGTTGCATTTATTTCATTGTTGGCATTCTTCATGATTTCTTTCGTCTAGTTCTTTGATTGAACCATCTATTAGTCCAATCTTATTCTTCACAGTCAGGGCCACGTTCATGGATTGTCTTCATGTGTTGTAATTATCTTCCACCAAGCCTACGGTACAAAGATGGCCCCTGGTTGATATGAGTGATGAAGATAAAGTGGATGGTTTGGATTATCCCATTTTGCAGCTGAAGCCATGTCCTCTGTGAAGATTAGCTAAGATCTTAATGTTGTGATTGTTTTCATTCCTGGATGACTATCGCTCTTATACCATGAAACAAATTTAAACAAATTTCCTGGATGACTATATGCAGAAAGTCTATATTGTCTTGAGCAATAGGGATTCCTATTATCCAACACAGAAGCTCTAGGTAAAGAACCTTAGCTGTAGAAGAAAATCAATTTGCATAACCCATAAAATCACGATTATCAAATTCAAAAGCAAAAAGTACTTGCAATTGTGTCATTACCATCTCTGGACCTGTAATTACACCCTGAAGTAAAAAATGTTCCTGGCATTGCATATCAGGTGGCATCTCCTTCTATACTTGGATTATTGAAATTGACACAAACAATAGCCCATCAATAATTAAACACAAAAACTTCTTTTGATTTGTTGTCTTAACCTATAATAATAAAACATGCAAATCAAAGTTATGAAATAATCCCATTTGTAAAAAAGACAATATTAACTACTTTTTAGATTAATTAATTATTACCTTGAAAACAACATAATTTCCACTCTTATTTAACAATCGGAGATAACCGAAACCAATTTCTGTTTCAGTCTGATTCAATCAGTTTCATACTCTTAAAACCAAAACCAAACCAATTTTTTGGGGTTTTCAAATCGGTTAATTCAGTTTTTTTTCTCGGTTTGGTTTTTTCAGTTTATTTATTTTGGTTTTCCCTATTTGATCGATTTTTTCGACGTTTTTGCTCACCCTAGTAGTTTCTATGTTAATTAGTAAGAGGGTGTCAAATTATGCCAACAAAATTTAACTACAAATGAATTTCTAGGTGCCTTTCATGATGGCAGAGTAATGAATCTATGACTATCAAAACATGACAGTGAAAAAGATATTTCACTGATTGTACATAAACTTGTGAGCACTTGCAGGATCTGCTTGATCTAAAACTTCAGTAATTGATGGCACCAGATCCTGTAAACGCAGCATTCTGTTGACAATACTCCCCACTTGAAATGGATGACCACCCGGCTGAGCAAATGAATCAAAGCAGTCTCGAGATTCCAAAAAACAATTCATCTCCACATATATGTTGGCTTCTAATTTTCAACCCACTTCTGAATACTCTAATCTAAAACATCCAGCATATGCCACAATGCTTGATTAAAGTCATTTGATTACTCTCAGACCAGGTCTCTGATGTTCCTAAAGTGTTGTACAGAAAGCTAGAAAACCTCGTGTCTAAGTAACCACAGATCATTAGTTCTCACCAGTAGGGAAAAAAAACTTCCACTAAATTTCATCCACATCTTGTAAATTCCTTTAACAACACCAAAGTCCATCTTGATTGATGAATTACACACATGAAAAATTTAAAGAAATGAACTCACAAAAGTTAGCATAAGCAATAATGAAAAGGTAGCATATTTTTTATCCTTCTTTATCATAAAATTTCCATGACTAAAAGAGTTTTAAGGGCGGATCATTATGTTTCAGGCATAGTCATAGCCATGTATGTTTGACGCATTCATTTGTTAACACCGAAAAACACTTTCCTTTTCTTTAACGAAGAATAAATCCCACACCCTAAAGGATGAATCACCATAGAATACTACTTCTATAAAGTTCCAAACTGTAGCTCAAAAATAAGAAGAGAACGAAACCTAATTTATTCATTTGGTATACACTAATATATATATATACACAGCCACAATCCTATAAACTAGGAGGATTACGAAATTTGAATTCAGATTATAAAATGTGAATTTTGTATCTATGACTATAGTTATACAATCTTATCTGAATACTATTGATGACTAAGTCAAGTGCAACAATTGATTCCTCTATTATGCCCCCTCAAGATGGAGCTCGGGAGAAAAGTCCAATCTTGTTTTTGAGTTCAAGAAACCTTTGTCTTGGAAGTGTTTTTGTAAGAGCATCAGCTAGTTGATCCTCAGAACCGACATGAGCTACTCAGAGAGCACCTGATTGAACTTGATCCCTAATGAAATAAAAATCAATGGCAACATGTTTCATTCAAGAATGAAAACTGGGTTGGAGCAGAGCTAAGTAGCACCAATATTATCACAATAAATGACAGGGCAACAGTTAAGCGAAACGCCAAGATCAGTCAAGAGATAGCAAATGAAATTAAGTTCCGCAGCAGTGTTGGCAACTAATCGATACTCTGCTTCAGTGGAGGATCTAGCAACAGTCCATTGCTTTTTAGAACTCCAGGATATAGGATTCTTTCCAAGGTAAACAACATAAGAACCAGTTGAACAAAATGTATCTTTGTCTCTTGCCCAATAGGCATCCAAATACACATGCAAGGTAAGTGATGTGTCTGAAAATGCATGCAATCTGAGACCAGATTCTTTGTAGAGTTGTAAGTTGTCATTAATGGTGTCTGTAAGATAACGTAAAAGCCTTTTCACACAGGACCAGTGGTCTAATGTAGGATTATGCATATACTGAGATAATTTGTTGACAACAAATGCAATGTCAGGTCTTGTAATGAGTAAATATTGTAAGCTACCAATAACATGACGATACTCAGTAGGATCCGAGAGTGAGTATCCAGAGCTCGAAACAAGAGGTGGATTGGTTGGCATTGGAGTGACCGCAAGCTTGCTTCTAGCATATTGGTTTTGGCAAGGAGATCCAGAATATAATGTTGTTGTGAGAGCAATAAACCATGTCTATTAGGGATAACTTCGACACCTAAAAAATAATTTAGAATCCCAAGGTCTTTGATGGAGAATCGCTGGGCCAAAATACCAATGAACTAATTGACTTCAACTCCATTATTCCTTGTGATTATTAAATCATCAGCATAAACAAGGAGATAAATTGTATTACCACTAGTATGATATACAAAGAGTGATGTATCAGCATAAGAGTTGGTAAATCCGTATTGTAGAAGGAATGATCGAAGCTCCTGGTACCAAGCTCGAGGGGCTTGTTTGAGGCCATAGATGGCCTTGTGGAGCTTGCAGACATGGGAGGGGGTGGTCAAGATCAATAAATCCTGGTGACTGTGACATAAATACATCATCAGAGAGATTGCCTTGAAGGAAGGCATTATTGACATCAAGCTGTCGTAAGGGCCAGGCACAACTAACGGCGAGACTGAGAACTATGCGAATGGTGGTTGGTTTAACCACAGGATTGAATGTGTCCTAATAGTCAACACATGGGCGTTGATGAAATCCTTTAGCAACCAATCAAGCTTTGAACCTGTCAATTGAACCATCAGATTTACGTTTAGTACGAAAAACCCATTTGCACCCAATGAGGTTTTGGCTGTTATCTCATGGAACAAGTGACCATGTGCCATTGAGAACCAATGCATCATACTCGGAAGACATGACTTGACGCCATTTAGGATCAGTGAGAGCTTGGATGTGGGTTCGTGGTTCAGAATCAATACCTTTTGCTAGTTGGGTGTGAAGGTTCATTTTTGTGATGGGTTTGCTGATGTTGGATTTGGCTCTAGTGATCATATGGTGTGTTGGTTGTCTCTGCAATTGGGAGGCAATTTATGGGAAATGGTTAGGCTGAGTTGAGGTACTCGTAGGATGTTGTGGAGAAGGGGGTGGTGAGGAAGATGAAGAAGAAGGATTACTTGAGGTACTGCTGCTAGGTAGTCACTGAAGATGGGAAATACCATTGGATGCAAGAAATTCGGTAAGGGCAATATATTCACCGCCATTGTCAGAATAGAGTGTTTTGATCGGTTTTTAAAGTGTTTTTCCACAATGGCTTTAAAATGAATAAAAATATTTTTGACATCGGATTTTTGTTTAAGTGGATAGAACCAGATATACTGGTGAAATGATTCATAAATATTAAATAATATTTAAAGCCATTAGTGGAGATAATTGGAGAAGTCCAAACATCAGAGAAAATAATTTCAAGAGGTGCAGAGGAAATAATTGATGATTGAGCGAAGGACAATTTATGGCTTTTATTACTCAGACAGACATTATAAGAAAATTATTAACTAATGGATTTGAAAAAGCAAGTTTATTATGGGAAACAATTTGTTTCAAAATAGGAAAAGCTCGATGGCCTAAGCATTGATGCCATTCAAACAAAGTTTTTTTTATGCAAGAAAAGGCAAGCAAGGGTGAGGATACGGACCACTCATAAATGCCATCTTTAGTTGTCCCCTTCAGCAGGATTGCCCCCATGCATATGTCCTTTACATGAAAAGCAATGGGTAAGAATTCAATGGAGACATTATTAGAGGTACAGAATTGAGAGATCAAAATGAGATTCTTTTTCATAGCAGGAACACAAAGAATAATATTTAAAGAAAAATTATGATGACGGGAGTGTAGGATGTAGAACCAGTGTGGGTGATGGAGAGACCCGAGCCAGCACCGATCATTATGTCATCGGAGCCACCATATGGAGCATGTATTGTAAGATTTTCTAGATCAGCAATAACATGATGCGAGGCACCACTGTCAAGAAGCCAAGATGGCTGGCTAGGGTTACTCGAAGCAAAATTGGCTCATGGCTGCGACCTAGGAGTGGTGGTTGATTTGTGGATTGGAATGAACCGAAATGATGGACAACATTTGGCTATATGTCTGTGGATCCTGCAGATTTGGTAGTGACCTAAATATGGTCGAGATGGATGATTGCCTTGATTTGTGGGTTCATTGGTGGCAGGAGTAGAGGGATACCTGCTGTGGAAGGGAGTTGAAGGGCGCCATGTGTGATTGTTCGTTCCAGATTGGGAAGTGAAGCGTCAATTGGATGGGTGTTTGCTGACAAGGTTAGCTGTGGTAGGGAATTGTAGAGGATCTGGTGGTGAAGGGAGCACCGAGGCTTCAAAATTGAGCAATTTTTCATGAAGCTCTTCAAAGGTGATGGCCATATCTCTGGCTTAAATAGCACGCGTGAGTTCCTGATATTCATCACCAAGTCCATTATGGACTTTGTCAGTTAAATCCTTGGCATGTAGTGGTGCTCCTAGAATAGCGAGTTCATCAGCTTTGGCTTTAATTGATTGTAGAAAAGATGTCACACTGGCAGAGCCCATGGTGATCATTTTGAGTTGGGTTTTGGCTTGTTTGATACGGCCACGAGATGGAGTGGCATAGGTAGTGGCTAGGATATTCCAGGCTTCACGGGATGTTTTGAATTGTGCAATGAAAGGTATGATAGAAGGAGAGATGGAGCCAATGATGGCATTCAAGATGAGTTGATCTTGCCGCACCCATGGTATGTATGCAGGATTGGAGCTGATTGTATTGTGAGCTATGAGAGTGGCAGGGAGACATGGCTTTGAACCATCTATAAATCCCAGGAGGTCATAGCGAATGAAAAGAGTATGGAACTGAAGCTTCCATGAAAGGTAGTTGGTTGAGTTTAGTTTTAGAAGGATTTGTGCAGCTATATTGAAGATGATAAGAGTGTGTTGAGATTCATTGTTGTTATTGAGTGTTTCTGTATTTAGAGATGTAGCCATGGCGTAAGGGGAGGAGAGTTCTTAAGAAAGAAATATGGGTTTTGTTGTCTCTTGATTGTGCTCTGATACCATAAGAAGAGAACATAACTTGATTTATTCATTTGGTATACACTAATATATATATACACGGCCACAATCCTATAAACTACGAGGATTACAAAATTTGAATTCTGTATCTATGACTACAGTTATACAATCTTATCCGAATACTATGGATGATTAAGTCAAGTGCAACAATTGATTTCTCTATTAAAAAATACCATAAAAAAATTATGAAATGCATTGAGATTTTGATTTATATTATATTTAAATTACTTGGTGCCTAGACTATGGTCTTGATAAAACTTAGCAAAATCTTTTGAAGCAAACAAAGGTCGTTTTCATCATTTGGAGCAGCAAGCATGGATGTCATTGGCCTCCGATGCTTGTCCCAACAATGAAATCAAAATAATATGCAACCCTCGTGTCCCTGTTGTTCACATCCAATTTCTATGTATAGAACAATAATGAAGCAAGGCTGCCTATATACAGTTCTCTTGTGTACAAATTAACCTGAGCTTTGATATTTGTCACTCCTCCACAATCAATGCTTAGGATTGTAATGAAGTTTTCTGAATGCTCTGGTTCAACAGAACTCTCATTCCCTAAAAATTTTAACAAGAATTGTAACAAGAACAATATATATTAGCCAATAGTAATGGTGCCCCATTAATCTTTAATTGTATGCAACTCAATTCTTAAGATTGTCAAGAAAATATCATGTAATTGGACCGATGAAAATGCTAGCTTGGGAATGGGTCTAATTAAAGGCTCAATAATGACCTATATCATTGTCTTCCTAATACAAAATTTAACAATATCTTTCTTGAATAGATTTCTAATGGGTTACAATTTATTATACTAATTGAGCATCAAGTTGATCTTATACCAGATTATTTATACCTAATCAGTCAACCTATGAAAGTAATCCTTTAAAGATAAACAAATTTCAAAGCAGGTGGTAGAATTGAGGGAAAAAAGATACACAAGAGAAAATATGAATTCATATGTAGTTTTAATATTGTTAATACATAAAATAGGACTTAAAGAATATATGTTAATTGTTGTGCCATCAACAATATTTCTTAAACTTGTTGAAAAGTTAGATGAATTGCATGAGTTTTATATTTTTTTAAAGATTATTTGAAAAGTGAATATCATTAAATAAGAATGAAATAGTAAAATGATTGAAAAAATATCTTTAAAACTAAATATGGTTAGTATAAAAGCTTGTTATGTCTTCTGAACTTTTTAATACACCTAATATTTTTATGAGATTAATTAACCATGTTTTGCATAATTTTATAGGTAAATTTTTTTGGTTTATTTTGATTTATAAAAAGAATTTATATGAGCATGTTGAACATTTAAGGAATGTGTTATGGCATGCACTACTTCAAATAAAGGATTTACCTACTAGATCGAGAGGGTTTTAGAATTAATCATAAAATTATGATTTTGAAGGAGTTGTCACATAGTATCATGGTCTCTAGAAAACTTAATGTTTTGCAAGAGTCTAGTAAGGTGACTAGTGGGGCATCGAAAAAATATCACTCTTAATGCACTTTACCTATGATAAGTTGTATTGTTGATTGATTGTGTTTTCTAGCCATGTTTCTATTCATCGCTCTATCTAAAGTTCGAGACAAATCTCCATTGGTAAGGAAGTCTTTGTCTTATCAGGCTAAATCTTAACCATTCTAAAATCCAAATTTTAACATCATACTTATTTCTACTCTGTATATTTAATATCTAAGGATATACTTTACTATGTAATTTTATATCCTCAAATAATAAAGTACACAACTAATTCATAATATTTATTGAATTTAATACTAGAAATATGCATTACATTATAAAAATCATATCCCAAATATTAATTAAACAGATTAATTTCAATGGTATTTTTAAAATTTAGATCAAATACTAAGATAATATTAAGTTAGTTATAAAACCCATTTTGTGTATTTAAAAAATATGATAAAGATGCCATTATTTTTGTGTTTTTATAAAATATGCATACAAAAATCTTAGAATTTGGTTGTCTAAATAGAAACAAAAACATGTTTTTGTATTTGTCGTGACAATGATTTTTTCACGTTTCGCTCCTGCCATCCCCCAGATTTGGGGGACAACAGCGCGTAGTGAAAATGGTGTGTTTTATAGCCGTAAAGTTATGACTATAATTATTAGGAGTCGCCACCTAGTATTAAGGTCACTAGAACCTATTGGTCTACGAGAGTCTGGATAATGGGACTTGTTGTGCAAGGGGAAAACGCATCACCCGCAATGCACCCTACCTAAGTTGCATTGTTGTTAGATTATTTTTCTAAGTTAAATTATATTAATTAAACAAATTATTTTTAATGGTATTTTTAAAATTTAGTTCAAATACTAAGATAATCTTAAGTTAGTTATAAAACCCATTTTGTGTAATATGATAAAGATGCAATTATTTTTTGTTTTTTTATAAAATATGCATACAAAAATCTTAGAATTTGGTTGTCTAAACAAAAACAAAAACATGTTTTTGTATTTGTCGCGACAACGATTTTTTCGCGCTTCTCTCCTGCCATCCCCTGGATTTGGGGGACAACGACGCGCAGTGAAAATGGAGGCGTGTTTTATAGCCGTAAAGTTATGACTATAATTATCAGGAGTCGCTACCTAGTATTAAGGTCACTAGGAACCTATTGGTCTACGAGAGTCTGGATAAGGGGACTTGTCGTGTAAGGGGAAGACGCATCACCCCTTGTGCACCCTACCTAAGGTAAGTTGCATTGTTATTTGATTGTTTTTCAAAGTTAAATTTTCTTACACTGCACTTTCTAAAACTATTTTTTGTATGTGGGTGCACTTTACAATGTAATTTTACACCACAGTTAAAATCTTTTTGTTATCTACGGATGTACTTTACAATGTAATTTTACACCATAGTTAAAAACCTTTTTTTATCTATAGATGTACTTTACAATGTAATTTTACATCCTAATAGATAAAACAAAAATAATTATAATTTTTTTGATATTTTGGCCAAATTGCAAAGGATAATCGTAAACTAGTTACGATATCCAATTTTCGTTTAAAATATGAGAAAAATGCAACATATTTTTTTATGAAAAATATGCTTGAAAAATCTTGGAATTCGACTATATGCAGGAAAAGAACACATTTTTGTATTTTTAAATGCAATTTTTTTTGTTTTTTTCAAATAAAATTTTTAAAAAAAATCGGGTCGGGCCTGACCCAGTGCCGGCCCAGCTGAGGTTGGCCAAGGGCCATCCAACTAGCCTAGGCCGAGAGAGGCTCGCCCAAAAGCCAAAGAAAAAAGAAAAAAAACACGTGAACAGTGTAGTGAATTAATCCACTCGCACTATTCTTACGTGAACAGTAACTTGGTGGTCGGCCGACCACGATGAGAGGCTCACCTACTACTGTAGCCGGGTAGAAGTGGCCGAGGTGGTTCCTGTCGTGGTGGCATCGAAAATGACAGCCTGTGGTGGCCGAGAGGAGCAACGGAAGGGTTGGTCAATTGCTACCAGGGAAGCTGTTGTGCGTCGTTACCGGTGCTGGAGGGAGAGCTGGACCTGCTAGAGGTCACGGTGGAGATGTTTGTTGCTGTTGGAGGTCACGGTGGAGTTGGTGCTACTGCTGGTTGTGGCTGCTGGTTTTAGAGAGAGAGCTGACGCTGCAAGGAAGGGGAGAGAGAAGGAGCTGCTGCAGTTGTTGTTGCTATCTACTGGTGAGGAGATGGTGCTGTCACCAGAGCTAGGGAAGACGATGGGTTGTTGCAGAGGCTGGTGGCTGTGCTGGTGGAGGAGAGAGAGGGTCAATTGCAACTGGTTTTTGAGGGAGAGGGCTTTGTCGGAGATGTGGAAGATGAAGAGATGATGGTCACGTTCTGTCGTCTCCCTCTCTCTACGTAAATTTTTCCTTTTCTTCCCCCTTGTTACATAAAATTTTTGCTCCATTCCTCCTAGTTTTCCCCCTATTTTTCTCCCAATTTCCTCCTGGTTTTTCTCCCCTAGTTCTCCTCCGTTTTCTTTGTTTTTCCCTTGTAACGTAGATTTTTCTCCCCTCTTTTGCATGCTGTGATTGAGCTATTTATAGGGGAACAAAGGAGGCAACTTGTGTGCAGCGGTGCCTCAACCTTCTATGGTTGTCGGCGGCATAGTGGTGGCTGTCAATAATGGTGTGCCTGCATTGGTGGCTTGTCGATGCCGGTGCAAGCGGCTGTTGGCAGGCAAGGCAAATAAAGGCAAGCAGCGAGACTACAATTTTGGGGAAGGTGGAAGTGTAGTTTGGTCCCACAATTTATAATTATTCTAATTGCACCCTCAATTGGATTTAAACTTGTAATTTTGTGCAATTGTATCCCCATCAGAATTTCAACAGCAACCTAAAGATGATGAAAATGGTGAAAACATAGAGATGGTCTTGTTGTAATGGGCAACCTACCCAGATGGAAGCAAAAGGTGGTGATGAAGATTTCATAGGATGGAAGATAGGGCTAGAAAGCATGGAAAGCGCCCTATTTGAGTTGGTGGTTGAAGGCTGAAAAACACATCCAAAACAAGGAGGATAGGGATGGAAAACGCACCATCTTAATTGTTGGTTAAGGGTTGGGAAAATCACTCAAAAGAGGAAGAAAAATAAGGTTGGAAAACACACTATCTTAATTGATGGTTGGAAAATGCACTCGAGGAGGGGGGAAATAGGGCTAGACAATGCACTATTTTAATTGCTGATTGAGGGTTGGAAACACACTCAAAAGAGGGGAAAAAATAGGGTTGGAAAACACACTATTTTAGCTTATGGTTAAGGGTTAGAAAATGCACTCAAATGAGAGGTAAGAAATGGCTAAGAAGCGCACTATTCTAATGGATGGTCAAGGGTGGGAAAACACACTCAAGAATGGAAGGGATAGGGCTGGAAAGCGCGCTACCTTTAATTGATGGTCGAGGGTTGGAAAACTCACTCGACGATGAGATAAAAGAGGGCTGGAAAGCACACTATTTTAATTTATGGTCTAGAGTTGGAAAACTCACTCGACGATGAGGGGGAAATAGGGCTAGAAAGCACACTATTTTAATTCTTGGTCGCTAGAAAGCTCACCCAAGTTCTGGAAAGAGAAAGAACTTCAAAGTGCATTATCTGAGTTGGTCAATGGCTAGAAAGCACGCTTAAATAAGAAAAGAGAGAGGGTTGAAGAACACTCTATCTATACTGATGAAAGGCTCGCAAGTACTCTGGGAAGTGAAAGTGGTAAGGGCTAAAAGGCGCATATAGAAATGATGAGTAGAGGTTTGTAAATTACAATCCCTCCAAAACATTTCTTAGATTCCTAATGGAGGTGCAATGCATGATGACATTCAAATTTAGGAAAGAGACAGGGCCAAAAAGCATGCTATAGGATATGAAAGAGTGAGAGCTCGAAGGCGTACACAATATGATATAATGAAGGTCTTTAAATTACAATCCCTTCAAAAAAATTCCTAAATTCTTAGTGGAGATGCATGACATGATGATGCATGTATACATACCTGAGAAATATAGGTCCTCCTTCTTCCTGGCCTTTTCTTTTTGAGGTTTGGATCTTTGGCTTTGATGGCTTCTACTTACTCGAGCCGCAACTTATGATTTTGACCACTGTAGGTTATAGATCTTCCATATCAACATGACCCTCTCAATTTTGTTTAACGTTCTTTGAAAAGGAATGATGAAATCAACTTCAATTGCAATTTTAGATTTCCCCCTAGTTTGATCATGCCCCAGAAGTGTTTTAGGCTTCAAGTGTTTGCAGGAAAGGGTTGGTTATTTGCAAAGATTGTTTTCATGAAAGATTTTTGGAATTTCAAAGTCATTCCAAGCACAAAAACCATTTTGATATTTGTTTAAATAAACTTTTTCTCAAAAGAATTCAAGTGATCTCATTTTCAGGTTTTATGTTGCTTTTGATAGGAATGTGAAATGATGTTTATTTCATGACTCGCACGTTAAAAGGGCTTCGATCAAGTCATGTGAAGCATTTGTAAGGATTGTTTCGAATGGAAAAAAGCATTGTCTATCGATCAAATTACTCATATTTGATCAGAAAGGGCTTTATCAGGCTTGTAACGTAGGCTCAGGTTTCTGGCTACGAAAAAAAAATTACAGGCTCAAAAGGTATTTAAGGGTTTTCTAGACTAAGGATCCAAGTGCTTACTCTTAAACTCCTTTTAGTCCTTATAATTTATTTTCATAATGACCTAACATGCCCTCTAGCATTTTGTTTGGGCTTTTGACATGCCCCCTAGTATTTTGTTTGGGCTTTCTATCATGGGTTCTTAGTACTAACATCATGTTAACTTGTTATTGTATGCTAAAAACCCTTTTCCTGTTTTTGCCCCACAGTTTTGTTTGGACATCTTTTGTCATTGAGGACTATTTTATGATTAAAAGTTCTCTTTTTTTTCTTCGCACTTGCCCCATAGTGTAGGGTGTGATCCTTGTAAAGGTTAATCATTAAGAAATAATTATTAGGTTCAAATAGGGACTGCAATGGATATTTGAGACTTCATGAAGGCATATCAAAAATGGTTTCTCCTCATTTCAAAAACATGCATTTTGAATTGATAAGCTTTGTTTTTCCATGTGAAATGAATTTTTTTTTGGATTAGCTAAGAGATTAGCTTTATTATGTGGCTTTTGGTGGTATGAGATCACCTTTCAATGAAATCTTTTGAATTCCCAGAACATATTTGTTAAACAAACATCAAATTGGCATTTCTTTTCATACTAGACTTTGATTTTCCAAAAAGCTTTATGAAACCATGGGATCAAGTATAATTTGGATGAAAGGGTATAAGGTGCGCTTGTGTTTCGTAAGAAAAAAGCAAGAGAACGCCATAAACACAAGAAAATATATGATCTTATAGAGAAAAACTTGTTTAACAAAAGGTCTTGTGGCATTACGAGCAAAATTGCCAACAAGTCAAAATGGCAACAAAATGTGCGAACATGACCAAAACAAAAGGCAATAATGGGAGCAAACTTCATCTCCCAATACCGGCACACTCCCTTTTCAATAGCTTTTGACGATGTCACTTTAATGGTGCGGACACTTGGTACCCCATTTTCGTGAAGCTTAATTGGACGCAGGACCTGTGTGAAACCCGAGAATAAAGTATACATAGAGGTAGGAGATTTACAAAAAAAATAAATTAAAATGTTGTTATAATACAAAATTTATAAAAAGCAAAAAAAAAAACTGGGTCAAAATAGAATTAAGAAGAGATGGGACTATAAATACCCATCTCTTCTCTCAGCCATATCCAGCTGAAACAAAAGAAAGAGGGGAGGGAGAATTTCGAAATTCATTTCATAAAAAGCAAGAGTAAACACCCAAAAAAATGGTAAACCCATACAAGCCTTGGATTTCTAAAGTGGAAGAACACAATTGGGTGGAGAATTAACAAGAAGAAAGTGAAGAAATTGGGGAAGAAAAGAGGAAGAGCGGCTAGGTATTTTCAAGGAGAAGAAGGCTACGATTCTTCCAAAATTGTTAGATTCCATCCAAGTAAGGAGTTCTAATTCCAATTTCTATGAAATTAACTTCAATATGGTTAGAAGATCAGAATGTTCTTGAATTTGGAATTACGTTTTTAACATAAAAGTTAGGAAAAAGCATTTGGTCTTAAATTCTTGGCCATATTTATCTAATCTAAATATTAAAATGTTATGCTTGCTTAGCATAGATGAAAGATTTTCTTATCAAAGGTGTACAATATTTCAATGCACCTAAACCTAAGGGGTTGGTTTGTTAATTAAAGCATTGTATTCTTTTCTTCTTTTTCATCCTCTTTTTTTCTTTTCTTTTTTCAAATCTTTGAACTAGTTAAAATAACTTTATTTGATTTTTTCTAAAGTGAGAGGTATGCCTTTAAATGATTTTTTGAAATAAAAGTGATAAACATAAATTTAACAGATCATAAAAAAAAACCCTATAAAAATTGTCTCTCTTGAGCTCAACTAAAGTAAGGATTTAGGGGGTGTTTGACAGTGCGTTTCAAAAGTATTTTTGAAAAAAAATAAATTTTATTTTATTTTTTTACTTTAAATTACAAATTTTAGTGTTTTTAGATCATTTTCATGTGCTGATATAAAAAATAATGATAATAATACTAATTATAATTTAAATGATATTAATAAAAATAACGGTGTTGATTATCATAATAATTATTATTGTAATAATGATAGCGATAATAACAATAATGATGGTGTCATAGATATTATTACTAATAATAATTAGAATATTGATTATTTACAATAATATTTATAATGGAAACTATAATGATTGTGATAATTTAACAATCAAAATAATAATCGATATAATTCATTAGTCGATGTTGTATTTGTTGAAAATTGACTTTTGCAGCTTTTCTATTTATGGTATTTTAGATCTAATATCATGTAAATAAAAAATATATGAAGGAACATGTAAACAAAAAAAATATATGAAGGCATACGTAAACAAAATGGGTGAAAAAATTGTGGAAAATAATCTACAATGAAAAAATATACGAGCCACTTGTCTTCCGTTTCGCCGCGACCAAAACCAAGTTGTTTAACATGGGAATATTTTTTTAAGGGTGCTAGATTTTTTTTATGATACTATATATCTAAGCGAAATAATCAACTTGAGCATAATTTTTATGAAGTAATGTACAAAAAACTAATTATAGGACATTTTTTTGTGTTTAGTAATTAATATAATTTTAAAGAAATAAGGTAAAAAAATTAAAGAAAACATTGAGTTACAAATTTTTTAACGAACACAACATCAAATGATAAATTACTAGATTTGAAACCTTATATATAAAGAAGCTATAAAAATTATTCTTAATAAATACAACATCAAATGATAAATTATTTCAAATGTTATTCTCATTGTTATTCTTATGATTGAAGGTAAAAAAAATAAAAATTATTTGCATAAAAAATATTATTTGATTTAAAGAACAAATAAAAATAGTTAAAAGACAAAATTAAGGACAAACAAAAATTAGTATTATTACCATTATTAATGTAATTATTATAATCATTTGGATTATAATAAAAATTGTTTTTGATATATGTTTTTTGATATTTTTTTGTTTAATATTAATGTTAAGTCATTCAATTTTAAAGAAATAAGATAAAAAAAAATTAAAAACAATACGAGCCATAATTGTTTTTCAAATCATTAATCAGAGATATTAGATTTGGAACATTACATGTATAGAAATTGCAAAATTTAATTCTTAATAAATACAACACCGAATGATAAATTACTTGAATTTTTATTCTCATTGTTATTATTATGATTGAAAGTAAAACCAAAAAAAATATTAGCAGCATTGCAAAAAAATTGATATAAAGAACAAATGAAAATAATTGAAGAACAAAATTAGTACAAAAAAAATAAAATTTTTTATTATTATTATTATTATGAAATATTACTAGACTATCAAATACCATCTATGTTAATTTTATTTACTTTCCTGTTTGCATAAAAAAACTTTTGATTATTTAATTTTTTATATATATTCATTTTATTATGGATAAGGTGTTGAAAATAATGATAACAATTATTTTTAAAATATTTAATCTTAAAAATATGTTTGGCTAATTATATATTTTGATATTTGTTTAATATTAACACATTAAAATATATAAAAAATTGAACTAAGATTTTTTTATCTCAAATTAATTTAATCTCAGTGTTCTGAAATTCTTTTAATATAATAATATCAAGAATAAATCTTAAAAGATAAAAAACATTTTAATTTATTTTTAAATAAAAATCAATTTAAACTAAAAATATATCAAGCCACATGTAGATAAAACAGATGAAAAAACACACAACGATAATATATCACTAACAACAAAACATTCAATATACATGTATAAGAGAGAGTTTCACTCTCATTTCACGGCATCAAAGTTAAACTTAATTTATCCTTTAACACAAACTGCATTTAATATGAAGATAAATATCAATAAAAATTAATAGCCAAAACTAAGAGTATAGATTAATAAATACGAATAAAAAATAAGAAGTATCCCAGAAAAACTGAAAAAATTAAAGGGGTCAAAACTAAATTAAAAAAAATAAAAGAATAAGTATCAAAATACAAAATAATAAATTGCATATGTTGAAATTTTCTCCCTGCGACGAAGTGCAGGAAAATGGCTGGTATTCTCTTGAAACCATCAATTCATCACAACTCTCCTCAGTTTTGCGAGAAAATAACCTTGAAGCTCATTATTCTTCGTCAAAAGATATAAATGTTATTGAGGGATCTCCATAAGGCTCAGAAAACTATTTCATACCTATAGAGGAAGCTATTACAAAACATACAATTTTGAAGTCGTCCAAACGCGCAGATCCAGTTTTTGGTAATTCCTGTCAATCACTTTTAAGTTTGGGAATGCTCGATTGGTTATAACGATAGAGAATAATATAAATTATATTTGAAATCTTATTTAATAACTTAATTTTTTAGATAAGATAAGTTTATTAATATGATATTAGAACATTTATTTATCTGATAGTCACGAGTTCAAATCTCACAATATTTATTTTATTTGATAAAAATTAAGTACAAGATAATATAAGTCTGTACTAGTTTCAAGTTTAAAGAATTTTTACTTGAGAGAATATATTACAAAATAATATAGATTATATCCGGGACCTCATCTAAATTTTTAATTGTGATGATTCTTGATATTAATAAATAATAAAACTCTTTTGACTGTTTCATCTTTCTTACACATTATGTTCTCCGGAGGAAATGGTGCTACTTTGAACGGGCAACACATGTTGTTGCTGCCATCCTGCACTCATGCTTTTGCTATCAAGCATTTTTTCTACGAGATGGGTAAATATAACAAAAATAAATATGATGGAAAACACATGGTAAATAACAAAAATATATTTTATAAATTGATTCTTTTTAAAATATATTGAAAACACATGGTAAATATATAAGAAAATGAATTGCAGAAAAGTAATTAACGGAAAAGTTGACCCCAATTCAAAGTCTTTAATGACAATGATGGTAACAGACTTTCTTTATGAAAATAACGTGTGGAAAATCCTGCCTTAATTTTATTGGTGTGCTGGCAAAATCAAAAAGTATCGTTATAAAATGAACCACCAATTAATGACAGTGTTTGTCTTTAAATACTAAGTCTACGTATTTCAGATGGATAGGGATTTGCAGTGTGATATGGGTCTGTGAGTCCATTCTCATCTGCACCATTGCTATCAAGCATTTTTTCCACAAGAATATATTTGCAGAAGGGTTCGAGTACTTTAATTTAATTAATTTTTATCCTTAATTAGTTGAAAGAATTAATTTTCTGACAATAATTTTCCTAACAATCTTGCAGTTTTTTCTACGGGAATGGGTCAATAAAAAATTATAATTATAATTTTATAAGAAACAAAACATTTTTCCACACCTTCCCCATCTTAAAAGATAGGCACGCGGAAAATACCGTCGCGACATATATATACACGTTCGCACACTAACACCCCACACAAAATTCAAGCGATAAGGGTGTGTTTGGCATTGCTTTTGCTTTTACGATTGAGGTTGAAAAAAAGCAGTTTCAAAAAAAGCGCTTTTACTACGGTGCAAAATAAACTGTGAAGTGTTTGGTTAAAACTGTGGTTGAGTTGGAGTTTGGAAAAAAAGCAGTTTTTGGTGTTTGGTTACCAAACTTTACATATTGCTTTTAACTTGTAAAATTACCTTAAAGGGCATGGACATACACACACACATTGATATATATATATATATATATATATATATATATATATATAACTTCTAAAAATAAATTTAAAAATAAATAACAATTTATTTTTAGTGTGAATACTTCAAGTAAAATGGAAACGTCATTTCAATCTCCCATCAAACTATTTGCAATGCCCTCGCGAACAATATCCATACGTGAATTTCTGCGCGAACTCTAACTAGTTTCACACGCTACAACATCTAGTAATAACTCATCTGGGATATAATCGGGATTACGCTCATATTCAACAAAAACGGCATCATCTTGCGATCTCCTTCTAATATAGTTATGTAGTGCCATCGATGCAACAACAATCGCAACCTGTGTTTTGTAAGGATAAGCTGGCATGCACTGCAAAATTCTCCACCTTTGCTTCCATACTCCAAATGTGCGTTCTATCACATTACATAGTGATGAATGTGCACGATTAAATACTTCCCGTCGTCCACTTGGTTCACCTCGACGTCGAAAATCTTGTAAATGATACCGCTCCCCTCTATATGGACCTAAATATCCATACTCATTTGGATAACCGGCATCAACCAAATAGAATTTTCCTGAAAATAGAAACAAAATGCAACTTTTATATTAATTCAATAACAAAGGATGAATAGTAATTTATTGAAATTATCATATCTGTAAAATAATAAACGACAACCTTCCGGCGGTTTCAAATTTGATACTCCCACTGTCAATAGCCTCGAGAAAAATACGTGTATCGTGCGCACTACCTTCCCATCCTGCCCATACAAATGTGAATTGCATGTCAAAACTACAGGCCGCCATGATGTTTTGTGTTGGGACACCTTTCCTACCAATAAAAGGAATTTGATATTCGGATGAAATCGTGGCACGAACATGTGTCCCATCAATTGCACCAATACAGTTCTACAAGTACAAAAAAATTTAATTAGGATAAAAATATGCAAACAAAATACACAATTTCAGTGCAAATTACATTTAATGTAAACTTAAAAAATTACCTTGAAATGTGGCATAAATCTTGGATTCATCGCAATTTCTATTGGTGTGTTGGTAAAGTCTGGATCAATTGGTTTGATGATATCTATAGCAAACAGACATAATGCTTTAAGGACTTCTTTCATACATCTACTTATAGTTTCGCCTGAATGCTGAAATCTTTCTTGCACATGTCAATTTGATGCCCCAACTGCAAGAGTAAATAGAAACATTCCTACCTTCTCGAGGACGCACATCCTCCGTGAAGGTTTTAAACCATAGTGCGTTTCCAAATCATTACACAGGCTCAGCATAGTGTCTTTGTCCATCCTAAATATGTTAACAAAGCGTTTCCAATGACCTCTTAAAATGTCATGCAACCAACGCATCCCTGTATTGTATGAAACCATACATGGTTCTTTATGGATATAAGTAATATAATATAGCTTTAATGCTCTGGCCGTGCATAAAATAATTTTTTTATCATCATATTTTCTCAGTATAAAATTTGCCTCATCTTCATTTTCATCGTCGTCGTCGTCGTCGCTACTGTCGTCATCATCATCATCATCGTCATCATTGTCGAAAACAGCAGTTCCATCATCAACGTATGCGCTATTGTTCCCTTCATCAGCACCATAGTTAATGTCCTCAATAACACGATCCATAACATTGTCATAGTCACCTTCAAAATCCCTGTTAAATAGCGCATTAAAATGTGCATCATCCATATCTAGAAAACAAGCGCAAACCTGTCGACATTAAAAACTTTGCATCACGATATAAATTTTGATATTTTTTTAATTGACAACTACCATGGTTAAACAATATGATGTTCAGAATATTCGTAACGATATGTTTTAAAACTAGGTCAAACAAACATTCATAACAATGAGCATAATAAATTCACAATCGTAATAGAAAAACTTGCGCCCAACAAATTACGTTTGACGTTACAATCCAAAACGAAGACAAATATGAAAACCAAATAGTCAAACAAAGGACGAGAATTGCAGTTAAGAATTGTCTGACGGCGCTACGTTCAGTCGAAGCCAACGGTATTTTGTTTGAATATCATTGAAGCTAGCCCACATTTCTCTATTTCTGCGCACTTGTAGAAACCTCGTGGCGAGTAACAGAAATTTATCGTCATCTGTCGAACCAGGTATTGATTGAAGCTCAGCCATAACTTCACGAATACTACAGCCTTGCAAGTCTTTATTTGCAGAAGTCGATTCACTCCTACTAGACATGCTGTCGAGAAGCTGTTGCTGTATTGACACTAGTTGAGCACCAATTCCAGATGACTTTTTCTTTTAGCTCTTGGCTCCGGAAGCTCTCTTTTTTTTTCGTTTACCACTGCTCTTGGTGTTGCTACTACTAGATATATGCCCCCCCCAACGCCTCGAGAGTGATAATTTTCAAAATTTAAGTCCACATTCTCATCCGAGTCCCCGCTTCCTTCCTCCAAATCAGCAACTTGTAGACCGACATTTAATGTCTCCAAATCGTCGTCAATGCCAGGTACTGTGCCCGACGATGGTGCCCATGCATGTTGTCCGGTAGCAATGACTCCAAAGAACATTCTATCAAATTTAAACTTCAATGAAGGCTCGATTCCGGAGTGTCTAAATTTTTTCACTCCTCTATTTTCCTACATAAAAAAATTAATGCTCTTGTCATTGTCTTCACAGAACATAATAACATTTTAGAAAAAGATGGCATGACAAAAAATTAACCTTAATTCGTGCTTTCCACCACTCATCACTAGCAGCAATTGTTCCTAATTCGTTACTCCAGCCCACACTAGTTTCACCAATCAATTTATTCCACAACCGCCAGTCTTTTTTACAAACATCCCATTTATTTTTCAGTTGATCTTTCACCAATGGTTGACCCGTTTGTTCTCTAAATGATGTTACAATGTATTTCCATCCGCTTCTATCAAAATGCGAACTCGGTCACATACCCATATCAATTGCCCTAATGCATATATCACAAAATATATGCAAGGTTTCTTTACTCCAACTAGCTTTCGCAACTAACTCAGAGTCGTCCATGATATGTCGTGAAGCTTTGCAAATAACAAAAAATAAACATTACAAACCGGCACTACATACTATGAACGAACGATTACTGTCATGCAAAAAATTCAAGTAATAAATGACATACACAACAACTTTCCAGCTTTATAAAACACACAATGTGTAGTACAATAAGAACAACGTAAATACTAAAATTGCAAATACTTCCAATGCACTTGTAATCAAACAATGAAATAAAATCAATCAAATAAAATAAAAACTAAATGCATATCCTTTGGATCCTTAGGCCATATCACTTTCTATCTAAATTGCTTTAGTTATTTTTTCCAATCTCTTGACAGTTCCAACACTGTCTTTCGAAGATTAAATTGAAATAAAAAATTAGTGGGTCGAAACAAAAAATTATCTCCATAATATAATTATTAATAAATAATGATCTTAATTTTGAAAAAGAAAAGGGATGAAAACGACTACCAAATTTCTATAACCCACTATGAACATACAGAGACAACAATGTCGGGCCATGAACGGTGGGATTATTTGGATTCAATTATCAATCAAATCAGGTCCGTCCTTTAAATATTTTTATTAAATTTTATTTATTATCAATAATTAAGAAATTTAATTAAAAAATAAGAAAGGTTTTCTTACAAGTTTTTATATTGAAAGGTACTTTTTATATATAGTTTTTTTTAACAAAACAGCTATATATAAAATTAACAATGGCTAGTGTCAATTATGTAGAACATAAATAAGAGAATTTACTTGTTGTGTGTAAACATAAGAAAGAAATTATATTATTATTTTAGAAATCGCAAGGGTTTGAATTGTTTGTTTGAAGTCAGATTCAATTAAGTTGTAATATAAAATTTGTGTGTGACAAATACATAAATAGTATTCAAAATACTTGATTATTTGAGGACTAGAATGATATTCCCTTTGTTAATTATTTTCTAGTCCTTGATTATTGTATTATTTTTATTCTTAATTCTTGCACATCAATAGTAATCTGGAGCAGAAAAGGATAATTTATTGAAAAAAAATCCACAATTCAACGCACAAATAATTTCGCTTTTACGTTCATCATAATATCCCATAATCTTCAAAGTCTCCATAAAATCCTATGTAAATTTGTGCTACAGAACACAACACCGCATTCAAGAATTGGAATTCATAAAAACGTGCAATCATAAAGCATTAAGAAACTTCTTAACGTAAGGAAATGCAACTGCTCCACGCTAATCTTAACCAATCAACTTTCAGATGAAAAAGCAGACCTGATCAATCACAGTAATACAAAGATCAAACAAAGAACATTAATTAATTAATTTCTGTAACAACATCAATGATGAAACAAGAAAACCAAACTAACATCGATAAAAACCAACATCTCCAGTCTTAGAATAAAAGAAAAGAAATAATTTCAACATAAGGCCAATTTCAACAGAAGCCTTCGGCCAATTTCAACAGAAGCCTTCGGCCAATTTCAACAATTTCACTGAAATTTAACAGCAAAAACTCACAGCAATTTCAACAATTTCATCGATTATTCACAGCAAAAAATCACAGCAATTTCATCAAAAACATCACGGCAATTTCAACAATTTCACCGATTATTCACAACAAAAAATCACAGCAATTTCATCAAAAACATCATGGCAATTTCAACAATTTCAACAGAAGACAGAAGGCCAATTTCAACAGAAGCCTTCGGCCAATTTCAACAAAAGCCTTTGGCCAATTTCACCGAAATTTAACAGCAAAAACACACAGCAATTTCAACAATTTCACCGATTATTCACAGCAAAAAATCACAGCAATTTCATCAAAAACATCACGGCAATTTCAACAATTTCAAAAGAAGACAGAAGGCCAATTTCAACAGAAGCCTTCGGCCAATTTCAACAGAAGCCTTCGGCCAATTTCAACAATTTCAGCGAAATTTAACAGCAAAAAACGCACAGCAATTTCAACAATTTCACCAATTATTCACAGCAAAAAATCACAGCAATTTCATCAAAAACATCACGGCAATTTCAACAATTTCAACAGAAGACAGAAGGCCAATTTCAACAGAAGCCTACGGCCAATTTCAACAATTTCAGCGAAATTTAACAGCAAAAACGCACAGCAATTTCAACAATTTCACAGATTATTCACAGCAAAAACTCACATCAATTTCATCACAAACATCACGGCAATTTCAACAGAAAATATATAGTGCAATTTCATCAAAAAATACACATATTAATTCAATAATTTGACAGAAACAAGAGCTTACAAGTTATCGCTGTGCTGGTGAATTTGATCTTGCTGCCCTGAGAGTGAAACGGGATTATTGAAACAAATTTCAATAATTTCAAAAAAAACATAAACATGGGTTTCAACATGGGAAGACAGCAGAAAAGGGGGCAAATCAACCAGGCAAAATGGATTCGGTTTTGAAACACTTACAAACAGAGAAGGGGAGAAGTGAGGCACGGGAGTCGTTCTGGGGTATTGCACAGCAACAGAAGTGAGGGTGTTGCGTGGAGACGATGGGATCTGTGGGTAGAGGAGACAAAAGGGAGAGACGGGAGGAGCAGGGTGTGGAGTTGTTTTGTGAAGAGAGGGGAGGTCTGTGGGCGGATCTGGTTGTAGAGGAGAGTTTTGTTTGTTTCTAGAGAGGGTTGCAAACCCAGATTGCAGAGGAGAAGGGTGTGGCTTTGTGCAGACGAGAAGAAGAGAAGAAGAGAAGGCAGAAGGAGAAGGCTTGTGTGGCTGTTGCTTTGTGTAGACGAGAAGAAGAGAAGAAGAGAAGGCAGAAGGAGAAGGCTTGTGTGGCTGTGCAGACGGAGAAGAAGATATTAAGGCAGAAGGGAGAAGGGTAGGATAAGAAGATAAGGTTTGGATTTTCAGCAGATGTTTCAACGGACATATTTTAAAAAAAGAAGATTGTGATTTTACAAATCGGCGTTAAATAAGCATCAAAAGGCTGCTTATTTTGGGACGCCGTTCAGAAGAAAAAGCATGTGTGGGACCCGCCAAGGAAACCTGTGTTTGGTACAACCAAACACCAAAATTGTGGTGCGATCTGGCAATCGCAGATCGCACCACAATGCCAAACACATACTAAGTCTACTGAATTAAGATTTTATTTGTAAATTATTGTATATATTTTTCAAGAAATGTTAGATCAAGGAAAACAGGTGGATAAATATTTCTTGAAAAGTCGGGCGTTTTAGATTAATATGCATTAACTCTAAACATGCCCCACCATAAATACATTAAGCCTAGCACACTACCAGACCCACATGCAAATGGGCCTAACCAACATGCTAAGACTAGCTAGTAGGCTTGGTGTGAATCTAAACCTATTTTCTTTGGGCCTTCCATCATGTTAGGTAACATGTCGGACCTAAAAATAGTTGGGTCTGATAGGTCCTATCATACCAATAGGGTGGGTCTGACATGCATCTCTCAATGGTATTGAGTTCAAAGAGTTTTCACTCACACATCAGGCATGATTAGACATTACATGTTCTCCTAAGCCTTACTCGTGACAGGATCCACTACATTTATATATTGAAATATAATGCTTAAATCTAATGTCATACCTTCATATATTTTTTATTAAAATCTTTAAGGTATTATTTCTCAACAAATAAACATGATTATATAAGTTTATAGTTCATTAACATCATTGGTGCACTAAATTCTTTCATAGCCTACAATGTCTTCATCTCTTAGCCAGATAAAAGTAGTGGAAGATAAATGTGTTGTTATAATGTCTTAGTGGGTTGAGCGGAATATAACTCATGATATATAAATAAATTATAAGGATGAAATAATTTGTTAACCCTTTAACTCTAGAAAAAAAAAAGATAAAGCTATAAATACCCCATAAACCACCCAAGTAAAGGGTTCATGATCTGTATTCTCAATCATATGTATTTTTTAAATAATCTCTCTTTAAAATATCATTGTAATCTCTTTCACTATAAAGATACTTATTTAAACATCTTAGGATTAAAATACCACCCAAGTAGATTGTAGGACCAAGTGATTAACTAATTTGTCCATTCATATGAGCCTTATTCCTAAATATTTTGGGATTTTTTTTATAGCATCATCAATGTAGCCTTTCATAGGAATTTATAAAAAAAAAACCCATCAATTTCTTCTTATAACTTGTTTTTGACATTTTTATATCATACCATGATAGACAAGCAAGATACATTTAGGCCATGACACATTGTCGTGACGATGATTTTTCACGCTTCGCGCCCCGCCATCCCCTGATTAGGGGAGACAACGGAGCATGATGAAAATGAGGTGTGTTTTATAGTCGTAAAAATTATGACTATAATTATCAGGAGTCGCCACCTAGTATTAAGGTCACTAGGAATCTATTGGTCTGTGAGAGTCTGGGTAAGGGGACTTGTTGTGCAAGGGGAAGATGCATCACCCCCAGTGCACCCTACCTAAGGTAAGCTGCATTGTTGTTTGATTGTTTTTCTAAGTTCAAAAAATTTTACACTGCATTTTCAAAAACCATTTCTTTGTGTCTGCGGGTGTACTTTACAATGTAATTTTACACCGCAGTTAAAATCCTTTTTTCTTATCTACGGATGTACTTTACAATGTAATTTTACAACGTAGTTAAAAAAACCTTTTTTATCTATGGATGTATTGTACAATGTAATTTTACACCGCAATAAAAATCATTTTTTATCTGCGAGTGTACTTTACAATGTAGTTTTAATTTTAATTATTAATTTTTTTTTGATATTTTGGACAAATTCCAACATATGATCATAAACTGGTTACGATATCCAATTTTTGTTTTAAAATATGAGAAAGATGCAATATATTTTTTTACGAAAAATATGATGGGAAAAACTTTGGAATGGGGTCGTATGGACAAAAATAACATATTTTTTATTTTTTTCAAAATTTAATTTTTTTGTATTTAAAAAAAATTTAAAAAAAATTGGGCCTGGCCTGGCCAGCTAAATGGGCGGCCTAGCCAAGTTGACCCAAATACCTAACTCTAATGGGTTGGGTTGGACCTGGCCTAGTCAACTAGGCAACGCCGAGAACAGCCCAACCCGACAACCAATTCACGTGAACAGTAACAGGTGGTTGGCCGACCACGAAGAGAAGCTCACCTGCCACTGTCGCTGGGTAGAGGAGGCCGAGGTGGTTGTCCCTATAGTGGTGGCGGCTTCGAAAATGGTCGCCTGTGGTGGCCGGGAGGAGCTCCTGTAGTGGCTGACCTATGCTGCCGCTCTTCGTCACCGCAGATGGGGAGGGAGGCTGAGCTTGCTATTGGGGAGCTCCTAGCTTGGTGTTCAAGCCGAGCTTGCTAGAGGAGAGAGAGATACGATAGTGATCAACTGCTGGAGTGGCGAGGAGAGAGAGAGGACCATCACTGCAAGGAGGGAGAGAGAGAGAACTTCCTGTTGCGTCTGCAATGGAGGGACCGTCGACCGGGGATTGAGCTGCTGGAGTTGCTGTTGTGTTGCAAGGGATAACTGAAGGAGAGAGAGCTGGCTATTGGTTGTGGCTGATAGGAGAGAGAAGGAGTTGCAAATGGCGATGGAGAGGGCTGCCAAGGAAGAGGACGAGAACGAGGGACTGTTATGGGTCAGTTTTTCAGTGTGTATGCATGCCCCTTCTGTGTATTTTTATGTTCTTCTTGTTCTCTTTTTTCTCTGGTTTTCCCCCTAGTTTAGTCCCCGTTGCTCCCTGCAATTTCCTTCATTTTTTTCTCTGCATGACCTCCCCCTCTGCGTGAGTTGTGTAAATTTTTTGCTTCCTTTATTACATAGAAATTCTGCCTGTTTCCCTCTGCTTCGTAATTTTTCTCCTCCTCCCCCTGCTCTCGTGCATGGTGCTACTATTTATACACGATGGGTTGGGTGTTTTTGGTGGTGGCATACCTGCAGTGTGGTTGTCGGCGGTTGTGCAGGTGGGCTGTCAGCAACGGCATGGTGGCTGGGCGGTGGGCAGTGCAGGTAAAGGCAAGCGACGAAACTGCAGTGGTGTGCGCTGCGGCGGGACTGCAGGAGGTGGATTTGCAATTTGGTCCTTGGCTTCCGATTTATGCGATTCGACCCTTAATTGACCATTAAATTCTCGATGTCTTCAATTTGGCGCCTGACTTCGCATAATTGGCTTGGAAAAATTCAATTCGGTCTTCTTAATTGAACCTGAATTAAGCTCAAGAATTTGATTTTTCATCAATTAAGCCCTTAATAAAATTAATTTGACCAATTTAAAGTATAATTAAATCCTTCAATTGGACCCTAAATTAATTCCCAACATAATTACACTTGAAATTGGTCGACGATTAAATCAAATCGACCCATAAAAATATAATTATGCCGCACGACTTAATTTCTACACAGATTTATCCAATGATAAATTATTTTTGCCTTAAATCTGTATTTTCCTCTATTTTTAGGGACAAAAAGAGATATGATCGGACTCTCGAAAACTATCAAAATTTCCACATTGATTTTTCTACCAACGCCGACTCCTTTTATTTTATTTTTGTTTTTTTTGGGTAGATTTTGGGGAGTAACCCAGAAATTGGGTTATGACGCACATGATGAATCTACTTGTCACCATTATCACAAGCACTTCTAACCAACCAAATTTTAAACAACTTATCAATCAGGTCCATGTTCTTATCTCTACAATATTGATAAACTAGGGGGAAAATCATATCTTGCCACTCCACCAATTCATAGCATCCTCAACAACACAAAATGCCACTATCACAGTCTACTCTTAGTACATGTAAATAATCTTGCTACTTTGTAGAGCTTGAGCAAAATGAAATTTATGAGAATTTTTCTTTTGGGCATTCACTGAATCCCTTAAGAGGTCATTTGTGTTGTTGTGAAACTTGTTCACAAATTTACCATTCCCATCATTCTATTCCAAACTCTTTGGGATCTCTAAAGCTCAACAAAAAAATATGTAATTAAACATATATAAGAATATATCCTAGCCTTATTAGGCAGTGGATTTTACCTTATTCAAACGAGTATTTAACACTTAAGTCCCTATAGACTTTATGTTTTAAAAAATAAGATTGAACAATTATGATGGTCTAGTTAAACCATGAGAACACATGTAAAATATATTAAGTAGCTTAGAACTGGTTATTCAAGATAGTATTGTGATGTGTAAGATCCTACATGTAATCTTTAGAAGCTTTGCAAATGTATGGAACAATAATTTGGAGCCAAGTTTCTTTAAAGGTTTTAATGAGCAATATGCTAAATCAATGGCACGATTTAGTATTAGTATACCTGTTAAGACAAGCCATATGAAGCTATTTGGTGTCACCTAGTTAGAGGGTGAGTCTATATGGGTGTGCTTGAAGAGGTTTAATGAGGAGATGCTTAAGGTGGAAGAATTGTTTGAGCTAGTTGCCATTAAGGCCTTGATAAATTGGTAAGAATCTTCTATATATATAAAAAAAAGCTTTATGCCTTACCAAACCGAAGCTTGCTCAAAATAAAACAAGTCATGAAAAATCATATACGGGTGGTAAAGGAAAGTGTGTTGTGGTATATGCCTTCTAATTTTATAAGAAGAGCCAATCTCAAAAATATTTTAAGAAGAATCATTCTCTTAGTGGAAATCAAAGCTTGGAGAAAAACTCAGAAGGACTAGGACATGGTGCTTGATGTATCCTAAAGGTTAATCACTCTCTTAATCAAAATGAGATAACTCCTTCAAAGTGATCAAAATAGTCAAGACAAACACCTACCACCTGCAATCAAGCCTCCCTCATAATTGTCACTAAAATTGTATCAAAATGTGCTAGTGGATAAGAATATAAAGTTTTTTTAGAAATAAAGTACAATTTATATCCTTAACATACATTTCCTATTCTTGTTCTTTAGTGTAATCTCGAACTAGCATGATTTTTTAGTGGGGCTATTGGACCTTACTATCTATAGAGATGGTCATGGGCCTCTTGTCTTTCTAGTAGTCACTAGAGATGAAAGTAATCATGGTGTGAGTAGATGAAGTGATAAGATGAATTAAAAATACAGGAGAAACAAGGCTGAATACTCACACTCTTCTATCAGCAATATGGCCTATATTAGTGCAGAAATGTTAGGAGAGAAAAAGGTTGAAAAAGAAACAAACTCTAGCCAACATGGTAGTCTAAAACAATAGAAGGAGTGATGGTATATCAATCCAAGAATAAAATTCTAGTAGATCATCCACTAATATAAAGATAAGATTTATCTTGTGTATATAAAGGAGGGGAGTTAATGTGTATATTTCATATATACCTTCCACCAAGGTTTGCAACACGTACAAGGAATTTTTAGAATTCAGCCATATGTACGAAAATAAATTTTTGTTTTTGTTTTTTTAATAAAAATTTTATATTTTTTTACAATATATCTAGACTAGGTCTGACTCAACTAAGTGGTCGGCCCAGCCATGGTGGGCTATTCGGCCCAACAATCTTCTTTGATTGGGTTGGAAAGTAGGGAGTGAAAATCAAAGTGAATAGTAGCGGGGTCGGAGGAGAAGGAGGTTACCTAGCTTTGCTGCCGTGAAGAGGACATCTAGTTGGTGGCACAGGAGGTGCTGATGGAGAGAAAGGTGGCTAGTGGTGGCTGATTGAAGAGGAGGAAGCAATTGTTGTTGCGTGGAGAAGAAGATGGTTGAAGCTGCTGCTATTGTTGCTGTCATAGGAGGAGAAAAAAAAGTTGTTATTGTCGCTATGGCTGGAGAAGAAGGAGTTATTGCTGCTAGAGGAGAAGAAGAAGTTGAAGCTGCCGATGTTAGGGAAGAAAAAGGCTGGAACTGTTGTTGATGATGAGGAGAGGAAGGAGTTGTTTCTGCTAGAGCAGAAGGAGTTGTTGTTGCCAACATTGGGGAAGAAGGAGGATGAGAATGCTACTGATGTTGGGGAAAAAGAAGGCTAGAACTGTTTCCGACAATGAGGAGAGGAAGAAAAAGATTGTTGCTTCTCTTGGTTTGCATTTGATTGCTCATAGTTTTCTTGTTCCACTATCTGTATTTTATTGTTTTTTTTTTCGTTATCCCCTCCTCCTTTGTCTCTGTCCTTTCTTTTTTCTGTTCTTTTCTTTTTTCTTTCTCCTCCTTCGCAGGTATTTATAGGGAAGACAATAACTCTTTAGCTAACCATTGAGTGCAATGATGTTTTTGCAAGTCGCCTCTTCCACTTCTGCAATCATGAAGATGATGACGAGTCTGCATTGTTCACACCAGGATACAAAACCTAGCACTGGTTGCCTTCGAGTTCTTTAGAATGATGTCATTTTTTACAAGTATAATTTGTTCTCTCAATTTATAATTGTTCTAATTACGCTCTTAATTGACCTTGAAATTTTAATTTTATGCAATTGTATTCTCGCCAAAACTTCAATAGCAGCCTCAAATCTACGTGTCTTTTTTACTTTGGTCCTTGATCTTGGATTTATGTAATTTGACCCTCAATTGACCATTAAACTTTCAATTTTCTTCAATTTCACCCCTAATTTCATCCAATTGGCTTGGTAAAAATTAAATTTATTCTTCAAAAAATTCAATATTCTCAATTAATCCCGAATTAGGTTCCTAAACTTATTTTTTTCACCAATTAAGCCCTTAATGAAATTAATTTAACCAATTTAAAGTATAATTAAGTCTTTGCACTTAATTACATCCTTCAATTGGAGTCTAAATTAATTCATACACATAATCCAACTTTAATTATGCAGATTTATGCCTTTCAACCTAATTTTTATGCAAATTTATCTAAAAATCATTTATTTTATCCTTGAATCTGTATTTTCCTTCAGTTTTTAGCACAAGGTACGATTGGGCTCTCAAATCCCTCCAAAACTTCCGACTTGATTTTTCCACATCAGTCTTTTTTTTTAGTTTTTAGAGAATAATCCAAAAATAAGTTATGATAATCCAGTGTTTTTCAATCAAAACCATTCGTTTTTCTCGAAACCTAAATATTTCTCGTGCTTGTGGATCAATCTCTCCCAAGTCAATCTCCCTCCAAAACCCTTGTTAATGGTGATAATGTGCCCTTGTGCCTCTACATTGAGAATTTGTATGCGTGACTCTTGGGTACTCCTAAAAATACATAGAGGCTGTATTGGATGGACCGAGATGAGTCTGGATTGGCCGAGAAAATGGTTCTTCAGGTCTGGCTGAACAGCCAGGATTCTAGCAGTACACAATGTCGGATCATTGTTAAGATACATAAAGGGAGAAGTGGTGAAGAGAATTGAATCTGAGACCTGCATTCGGTGATCAGAGTGGGAGAGACACATACAAAAAGAGTTATGCCTTGTAAAATTGGCTATCAACAAAATGATGAGAAACAGAAGAAGAAAGATGAGCCTTGCATTTCTTACCTATAATCAATTCAGACTCGTCTAAAATAAGTTAACTATGACATCATCATTTTATAACAAAAATATTCTATAAATTGAATTTTTTAAATACAAGTATTCAAATTGAAACCACATAGTAAATATAATTTTTTTTTTTGCATAAAAGTAATTAATGGAAAAGTTGACCCCAGGTCAAAGTCTTTTATGACAATGATGGATATAGACTTTCTTTTATGGAAATAACGTGTTGAAAATGAACCACCGATTAATGATAATATTTGTCTTTAAATACTAATAAGTCTTTCAATACTAATAAGAGATTGATATGGGTCTGTGAGTCCATTGTCATCTGCATTTTTTCCACGATAAGGGATTGTGGAATGGTCCGTGAGAGTACCAATGCTATCACGCGTTCAAGTACTTTAATTTAATGAATATTTATCCTTAATTAGTTGAGAGAATGAATTTTCTGATGATAATTTTCTAACAATCTTGCAGTTTTTTCTACGGGGATGGGGTCCCAATAGCTTGGCAAGTCCCCCTCTATAAAAAGCCTCAACCTGCAAGAGATAGCTAATATTGAAATCATTCGTCAGCTTCTGTATTCATTAGGATGGGCCTTTCTCTTCACATCTCCATTGTTCCAGTAATCATGATGGTTGTTTCCCTGCAAGTATGGCTGCCTCTTGGCTGCTTGGAGGAGGAGAGAACCGCTCTCTTGCAGCTGAAAGATTCTCTCAACTATCCCAATGGCACATCCCTGCCCTCCTGGAGAAAAGGCGATGCCCGCTGCTGTGATTGGGAAAGTGTCCGGTGCAGCAGCAGTACAGGTCGAGTCACCGAACTCGATCTTTATCGCATCAGGAATGGGGAACTGGGAGACTGGTTCTTGAATGCCTCCTTGTTTCTTCCTTTTCAAGAACTCATCACTCTCGACTTGGCGGATAATCAGATAGCTGGCTGGGTTGAGAACAAAGGTTTGCTTTTCGATTGAATATTAATTGTGTTTACTATATTTTTAGTGGACATTTAATCTGAAGAAATAAAACAGATTCTTTAAACAACAAATAAAATTATTAATACAAGTAATGCTTTGATTTAAACTTTTTCAGAACCTCAAACAGCTCCTCCTCTCTAATCAATTATTATTATGTTGATGCCGTGATGCTACCATTTCATTACCATAATTAAATTACTCCAATAATATCCTTTCATGTCTTAATTAATTCATATATTTATTTTTATAGGTGTTTATCAGCCATTTAAAATGAGCAAGCTGGAGTACCTTGACTTGGAATATAATCAGCTCAATAACAGTATTCTATCGTATATGGATGGGCTTTCGTCTCTTAAAGCACTATCTCTAGGTTACAATAGACTGGAGGGGTTAATAGATTTGAAAGGTTAATTTATTTTATATATATATATATACTTATTATTTTCTTTATTAAATTCAATATGTTTTGTAGTGATTAATTAATTATTATTATTATTTTATGTATATCAAGAATGTTCGATCAACTTGGAGACCTTGTATTTGAGTGGCAACAATATTTCCAAAGTGGTAGTCTCAGGAGGTAAGTGATGATGATGATTCATATACCCATTAATAATTATTATTAATTATTTTTTTCTTTTGGAAAATCTTTGTGTATGTTTCTTCTGTAACTTGCAGGCCCCACCAATGTGAGTACTCTCTACCTAAATGATATCACATCCTATGGAAGTAGCTTTCAGACATTACTACAATCACTAGGAGCATTACCAAACCTCAAGAAACTTGATCTGGGCAACAACGATTTAAGAGGAAGAATATTAGGTGACGGTAAGTTATTAGCTTTGAGTGATATTGTTGTGTAAATGAAAAAAACTCAGTTTGAAAAAAAAACATATTTTTTTCTTTCATATAGAGTTGCCAAATTTGAGCTCACTAGAAGAGTTGAATCTAGACAGTTGTTCTCTAGATGAAAACTCCCTTCAAAACCTCGGAGCACTGCCTTCTCTAAAAAATCTATCTTTGCAAACACTGAGTGGCGCTGTACCTTTCCAAGGTAAATTAACAAATCTCAACTTCCTGCTACGACTGGATGTGTCTTTATAGAATTCCTTTGTTATGTTTTCAACAATTCTCAAATCTATTAGAATTTAAATTCATAACATTTTAGTAGAATATGAAATTTTCTAAACAAAACAAAATATGAAAAAAAATAATATTGTAAAAAAAAATAAACAATATCCTTGATGAGATTATAATATTTTAAACCTTGAATGTTTTTTTTAATATGAATCTGATAAATAAAAAAAAGAACTAATTATGAGTCCACTAAATTGACCAATCAAAGAGAATTAAATTTCAAATTTAGAAATCCTTATTATTATTCAATAAGTTGTTTCTTCATGAATATAATTGATTGTGACAGACTTTCTTAACCTTAAGAACTTGGAACTCTTGGATTTGAGTTACAACACTCTCAATAGCAGCAACATCTTCCGAACCATCAGAATGATGACCTCTCTCAAAATTTTAAGGTTGCAGGGTTGCAGCTTCAATGGCCAATTACCTATCTCCGAAGGTAATTTAAGGTTGATGACTCTTACTTATTAGTTACTACAATCATTAGGATCAATTTTTCAGTTATAATGATTTGATCTTGGCCACAACAAATTTCATTTAACTTTTTCAGTTACAATTACTCTTACTCTCTCTCTTTCTCTCTATAGACAATCCAAGTTTAAGTTTTCCTAAATTATATTGTGATCAGGCTTATGTGACTTAAATCATCTCCGAGAGCTAGATATCAGTTCCAATGATCTCAGTGGATTCTTGCCTCCGTGTCTGGCAAATCTGACATCCCTTCAACAACTAGATCTCTCTTCCAATCACTTGAAAATCCCTATGTCATTGAGCCCATTATACAACCTTTCAAAACTCAAGTCTTTTGATGGTTCAGACAATGAAATATATGCAGAAGAAGATGATCATAATCTAAGCCCAAAGTTCCAGTTAGAATCCCTCCATTTGAGCAGTCGTGGACAAGTTGCAGGAGCATTTCCTAAATTCCTTTACCATCAGTTCAACCTACAATCTTTGGATCTTACAAACATCCAAATAAAAGGAGAGTTCCCAAATTGGTTGATAGAGAACAACACATTCCTAAAAAGTCTTTATTTAGAAAACTGCTCTCTTTCGGGTCCATTCTTACTACCCAGGAGTTCTCATGTGAATCTGTCATTCCTAAGTATATCCATGAATCATTTCCATGGCCAAATTCCTGCACAAATCGGAACTTATTTTACAGGGTTACAAGTTTTATTGATGTCTGATAATGGCTTTCATGGAAGCATTCCTTCCTCATTGGGTAGCATGAGCTCGCTACAACTGTTAGACCTGTCCAACAATTTTTTGACAGGAAGAATACTTTCAAATAATAGCTTGCAAGAGAAGATCCCTGGATGGATAGGGAATATGTCTTCTCTTGAGTTCTTGGACCTATCAGGGAACAACCTCTCTGGTCCTTTACCACCGAGATTCAATGCTTCTTCAAAATTAAGATATGTATATTTGTCTAGAAATAAGTTGCAAGGACCGATCGCAATGGAATTCTACGACTCTTCTAGGATATTGGCCTTAGATCTTTCCCATAATAATTTAACTGGCAGAATTCCAGAATGGATTGGCAGGCTATATAACTTGAGATTTCTACTATTGAGTCATAACAATTTTGAAGGTGAGATCCCAGTTCAATTATGCAGGTTGGACCAATTAAACCTCATTGATCTATCTCACAATTATCTTTCTGGTAATATCATCTCTTGGATGATATCTACTCCTCCTTTCCCAAACCAATACACTTATTATGATAATTTGTCCTCATCACAACAATCATTTGAGTTTACAACAAAGAATGTACCCCTTCTTTATAGAGGCAGCACTATCCAGTACTTTAGTGGAATTGATTTCTCATGCAACAACTTCACAGGAGAGATTCCTCCTGCGATTGGAATCCTCAGCAAGATCAAGGTATTGAACCTCTCGCACAACAGTTTGATTGGGCCAATTCCACCAACATTTTCAAGGTTAAAGGAAATAGAAAGCTTGGATCTTTCATACAACAAATTGGAAGGAAAAATCCCTCCTCAACTCACTGGACTATATTCTCTAGCTGTTTTCAGTGTGGCACATAATAATCTGTCTGGCAAGATACCTGCGAGAGTTGCACAGTTTGCTACATTTGAAGAGAGCTCTTATAAGGATAACCCTTTTCTCTGTGGACAACCATTAATCAAAACTTGTGAAGTGGATATGCCATCATCACCAATGTCAACTCCAACTTCAACGAACAATGAAGAAAAAGGTGGTTTCATGGACATGGAGGTTTTCTATGTGAGCTTCGGGGTTGCATACATCATGGTGCTGTTGGTGATAGGGGCAGTTCTGTACATATATTCATATTGGCGACTTGCTTGGTTTCACTTCATTGAAGTTAGCATCACCAATTGCTATTATTTTATGGTGGGCAATCTGACCAGTAGATCCAAGTTTGGATTTTCATAGCCTTTTATCTTGATGGTAATAAGCCTTGATGCATCTTTTTGTATTTTAGTTTCAAGATTTAAATAAGTTTAAAAGCACGCTCAAGCGATGTTGTATTAATTTTATTTGTGTTTTGTTGTTCTTTTTAGCTTCTGTGTTACATAATCATTAAATTTAGCTTTATTAAATTAGTAGTAGAAAAACAAGAAAACAAAGTAGAATTTACTTGATCAATCAAGGAAGTTGATCATTGTCATTGCAAGCCTTTATTTTGAGCCAATTCTAGGATGCGTGTTCAATCCCTAAATGTTTTATTGATCATTGTGAACTTATGAATTGTATATTGTCAGCTTCTTTGAACATAATTCATTGTATTGATTGTGTAAATATTTGATATGCTTTTCTTAATATTTATTTCCCTATATTTTTAGATATTGTTATTAGAAAACTACACTTTCATGTTATGGATAGTAAAATAATTAATGCAGTATGCTGATGTCAACTTGGAAGAGAACACTGAAATTCAATCAATTTCCATTGAAAATGAAGGGGAATATGAAGAAACTTCAAAGGAAAAAGGGACATCTTCCTCTACTACACAAAAGAGGCAACATAGAAAGAGAAGCCGCATGTATAAAAATGATGGTGTTGAGAAGTTGTCTAAACAGATTGGAGATGTATCATTTGCAATTCAAAGTCTCAGCAAAAATCAACTTGATGTTAATGCGTTGTATGTGGCAGTGATGAAAGTTGAAGGTTTTGATGAGATAACTCTTGGGGATGCATTTGATCATTTGGTCCAAAATGAAATGTTGGCAAAAGCATTTATGATAAAAAATGCTAATTTGAGGAAAATTTGGGTTCAAAACTTTGTCACCCAACACTACAACAGGCCTGCTTGCTAAGATGATTTGAAAATGTTCAAAGTTTGGTTTCAGACTGTGTTTGTTATTTGACAAGTATGTTTACTTGTTTAATTCGGTCTACCATATTTATGTTTGTAATTTGAACTAATATGTATGTCAATGACATCGAAACTTAATATTTATGCATGACTATTTATTTCTTGATGTTAGGTATAAATATTTATTTCTTGATGTTTATTTTATAGATATTAAAGGGATAATTGCCTTTACCCAATTTTTTTTTTTATCTAAAATACCCATCAAAATATTGTTGTATCTATTTATCTTTTAAAAAATACTTCATACCAAAAACAAAAACCCAAATATATAACTCTCAACATTAACTAATTTGGCTTTCTTAATATGAAAAAACAAATTATTTTAAGCTTTTAAAATTGAATAATTTTTACTTACAAAATATTTAACAAGCTTATTTCTCTATAATATGATATGACATATATTGTAATATTTTATAAAATAAGCTATGTATGAATATAGGATATAATAAAAAAAATTCATCATTATACTTTCATTTTTTTATTTTAAGTGATTAAATATTTAATATACATAGGATAAACTTGCAAAAAAAAAATTATTAATAAATTATTTTCCAGTTCATTTTCCATAACACAAACAAACACTGGAAAGTGTTTTCCAGTTCATTTTCCATAACACTGTCAAACATCGGAATTCACTTTTCAGGAATTTACTTTCCAGGAATTCACTTTCCCCGGAATTCACTTTCCAAAAGAAAACCACTTTCCAGCAAACAAACGGGGTCCAAAATTCATCTCGTCTCTCTTCCTTTCGCTCAAACCTCCACCAACATTTAGTAACTTGAACAACAGCTAATAATTGAAAATAATTAAAAAAAAATGAGCGTCATTGACATATTAACTCGCGTAGACGCGATCTGCAACAAATACGACAAATACGACGTCGAAAAGCAAAAAGATCTCAATGTCTCCGGCGACGACGCCTTCGCTCGTCTCTACTCCTCCGTTGATGCTGACATTGAAGCTGCTCTTCAGGTCTCTTCATCTCTTTGAAATCAAATGGATTTGTTTCATGTTCAAAATTAGTTTCTGCCTGTTGATTTAGCTCCTGTTGAGTCCATTTAAAGACTTAGAGTGTTATTTTTTGTTGATTGGAAGGTCAGTTAGCTGTTTTTTCTGCTTGCATTATATAATTTGGAGTGATTTGATCTGTAAAGAAAGCAGAGTTAGCTTCCAAGGAGAAAAGTAAGGCCTCTGCTGTTGCTATAAACGCAGAGCTTCGTCGAACTAAAGCTAGATTGCTTGAGGAAGTCCCTAAGTTGCAGAGATTAGCAATAAAGAAGGTTAGTTTTTGATAACTCTTTCAAGTGATTTTTGACTGACTTTGTAGAGAGATTAGCAACAGAAAGTGAAATCACACGGTAATATACTTGGATTTCTCTTTGATCTTCTCGATTTTCTATAATGAATGGGTATTGAGGGTCCAAAGTATAGAATTGACAGCATCAGGGTTGGTGTATTGACAGGTTAAGGGGCTTTCAACAGAAGAACTTGCTGCAAGAAATGATTTGGTCCTTGCATTGCCAGATAGGATTCAAGCTATACCAGATGGAAGTTCAGCTGCACTCAACCAAACTGGAGGTTGGGGGACTTCGGCTCCCCGAACTGAAATCAAATTTGATTCAGGTGATTTCTCCACTGGTGTTGGAATTGTGTTTAACTTTTGATAGTGCTTCTTTTTCCTCATGATTCTTAAGATTGTTATGAGTGGGGAAGTTTTGAATCGTTTGTAGCTTATTTCAATATTTAGGAAGTGATGATGTTTGATTTTTCTCCTTGTTAGCTCATGGTTCAGGGATAATTAGTGTATTCTAATCATGTATTTCCTTTGGGTAATAGATGGGCAGTTCGATAATGAATACTTTCAAGAAAGTGAGACATCTAGTCAATTCAGGCAGGAGTATGAAATGCGTAAAATGAAGCAGGCAAGACTAATAAAGGGGCAGTCTGTTTGTCTTTCATCCTGTAATTGAAGCAAGCTATTGGGCCCATGGTTTCCCTTGTTATTAACCTTCACATTCCTCCAGGATCAAGGTTTGAGTATGATTTCAGAAGGTTTGGACACCCTGAAGAATATGGCTCATGACATGAATGAGGTACTTATTTTAAGTAAATGTCTTCTTCCTTCTCTTCTTTTCCGTGTGCTGGAAAATATGTTTGAAATGTGGGACGTGTAAGAAAAGCTGCTTGTAAGTGACTATTGGCAGATATGTAATTTATCATGGCATTTAAATTCAGTGTGCTATGTGATATGTGCAGGAGTTGGACAGGCAAGTTCCTTTGATGGATGAAATTGACACTAAGGTGAGTATTTTTCTAATTTTCAGTGCCACTCATGTGGAATTTAGAGTTGATATGAAGTGCTCTCTATGCTTCCGTACAGGTGGACAAGGCAACTTCTGACCTTAAGAATACCAATGTTAGACTTAAAGACACTGTTAACCAGGTGATTGAACTTCAACTTTACAAAGTTTAAACTTTTAACCTTTTCAGTTGCATCCAGATTTATGTTTCTTTCTGAATCTGATACAAGTTTTCATTCTTTTACAGTTGAGATCTAGTCGAAATTTCTGTATTGATATTGTTTTGTTGATCATAATCCTCGGAATTGCTGCCTACTTGTACAAGTAAGTTCCTACTTTTTTCATAAGCAGCTTACATGTCTATCATCATTTATATGTAATCAAGTGTTATACTGTCATTTTTGGCATGTACCCATTATGTTTGGGTGAGCTTTCTTTGTTTTCTAATTCCACCATGAGCGTCGAGCTAAATGGGGCTTTCCTCCATTCCTTGTACATAGTTAGATCAAGCTCTTTTGTAGGATTCATTTGACAATATATCTCATCGAAGCAATTCTTAAATCAGGATTAGTTATTATAAGTTAGCAAGGATTAGTTATTATAAGTGAGCAATCTTGTCTCATTGAGTACTTTATTCTGCTTTGAATCGATAATGTGAGAATCCTTTTGATGGTAGTTCACATAGTATAGCTACAATGAACTAACTTTAAAAGCAACATTATACTGGGAAATTTCTCAAAATGGGAGCCAAGGAAGAAGAGTGAATTTTTTTACATTCAAGAGCAAACTTAATTTGACTCAGCTACATGGAGTTGCTTCATCTAATTCTGTTGTGGGTGCTCTTTTTGGAATCTGTTGTCATACTATATCAGTTTTTATTACTTCAGCTCGTGTCATTTTTTCTTGTACTTGTATCCTCTTAGGTCTTAATGTTTTAAGTTGATGTCTTCCTTGACATTGTATTCATAGGTTTATGTTTCATATGGCTACACCATCGCAGAATAGTGGTCATCTTCATCTTCACCCGATAGACACATTTCTTGTCTAATCTTTTCTTGTGTGTACAATCATCTGGTTTAACATCTTCATTTAGCTATGTTTATGGGCATGTTATTTCTTCACCTGCAACTTCACTATTTTATAGAAGTGAATTAAACAAGAGGAATCCGCAGCTTAAATAAGAGCACATAAGAAATCCACCTGAAAAGCACATGGAAATCTACCTTTGGTAGCGACTCAAGTTCTCATTTTCCATAAAAAGTAGCTGTCCAAATAAAAAATGCATTTTAATGGGCACACCAAAGCTCTAGTTTTATACAAAATAGACATGCAATATGAAAGAAACAAAAAAACTTTAGGGGAACTTGAAATATAGTTATAATAATGAATTGAACTTCTCAATGTCAATTCAGTTGGTCCTCCATCAGAAGCTTTCTAATTTAATACTACTTTCTTTTTTGGGAGTTCTGTTAATCCTTCTTCTTTTCCTTTCCTTTTTTGAGGTGTGCACTCTGTTTATCCTGTCCGTATTCTACTTATATTATTGTTTATAGTTGTGGAGGCTCTAGTATTATCAGTTGCTGAATTATACATCTTTTGAATCTAGGGTTTAACTCCTTAGAGGTTTGCACCGGAAATAATTTGATGTACAGGCTGTCAAAATTTCAATAACCCATTGAATTCGATTGGTTTTCATGCTTGTATTTCCAAGTCTTTTGAGTGCATTTTGTTCATCTTACTTGTCTTCTAGGTTTATAGTTGTGGAGGCTCTAATACTAGTTCTTGAGGTATAAGTCTACTAAATGATGAAAACTGAAATTTGGCATTGAATGAAAAATAAGCCTGGATAGTGGAATTTGTTTTTGGGACTTCAGTGTTGGTTTCTGACCTTGTTATTTAATTGGGTACATACGAGTGTTGAGGCCTTCGAGTTATTGATTTACCTAGAGAACCTAGGAAGATTTTGTGTTTAGTTCTAACCAAGGTAAATTTATTTGGTAAGGACTTGCTAAATAACCAAGTGAGATGACCGATAATTTTCTCAGTGTCTCCATGAAACTTATTGTGAATCAGCTGGTGCTCTTATTTTTGTTGTTTTTTTTTCAATTGGTGAGTTTCTCTGACAGCTTCTTCCTTTTGCAGTGTGCTGAAGTGAAGAACATGAAAAATCCACCCTAATCTATTTCCATGGAGTGGTATTGTTGGCTCTATCTGGTATAATATTTTGTCTTGAGGACTTCATATGGTGCTTTCTTTTACATTTGATTTGTTTCTTATTCTGGGAGTAACAACTTCTCACACATGGAAATATAAGTCTGTCGTTCATGTCTCTTGCAATTCGACCATCTCCTTTGTTCGGGAATATGTATGCGCTGAATCTGACACAGAGAAACTTCCCCGGAGTTTGAAACAGTGGCTACAACTTGTGTTTCACATTGCCCATGCCCACTCTTAACCTCGGGATTAAATTCTTTGTGTAGATAGAAGTTGACGTAGGTCTTACCATGCAAGGTGCCTGTAAGGAAAATAAGTGTTGTGGGATTTAAGGATTGAGTTATTGACAGTTGAGGTACTAAATTTCTTATGGATCTGGCATTATTCTCAGATCCTCAAACAGGCATTTAGGGTATGTTTGGTATTATGGTTGTTGTTATGGTTGAGGTTATAAAAAAACAGTTTCATGAAAAATATTTTTAGATACGGTTCATAATTGAAATTAAAGTGTTTGGTTAAAATTGTGGTTGAATTTGAGGTTTAATGAAAATCAATTTTGTGTGTTTGGTTATTATGTTTTTCATATTACTGGAAACTTGTGAAATTACTTTAAAGGGTATTACATATACACACACATATACATACATATATAGAATTATTTTTATGTGTGTTTTTATATTATTTTGATATAATAATATAAAAAATAATTTATAAAAATAAAAATATTTTGAAAAATAATATCGATCACATTTTCAAACCAGCTCGAAAAGCCTAA